>ONZH01016964.1:0-16523 GCA_900303285.1 Rhinella marina | reverse complement strand
CCCACTTCAGTTCTGCATAAACTCAAAGCATGCCATAGCTGGAGTCAATCCGCCGTAGCGGAAAGTTTCCTAATCGGTCAAACTTCAAATTTTGTTAAATTAACACAATGGCAAACCAATCAACTAACGAGATTTCCTTCAGAATGCTAATAAAAATGTGAAGTGTACTTCTTTTTTTAAAACTTTTTTACCTAGCATTTGTTCTCGATTGATATTGAGCTTAAATATAACTAAAGGAAAATGTAAAGCATAACACATTACTTCCATCAATTAATATCTCCCTGTACACTTTTCGGATACTATTAGTTATGATGATATTCTGCTGATCGATACTGCAAATGGTATATCTGGTAGAACAAGATTTTCTCTCACTCGGGCTCCTAGCGATATCTCAGAAAAGCTTGATCCTTCACAGCATCTTATTTTAAATACCATTTCCCTCGGCCCAGTTCTATTAATTCGTTGCTTTTATCAGCTGCCTCAAGTTCCCGGAACAAAACTATCACAACGTGAATGCACTGATATTATTGCAGAACAGAACCATGAATAGAACTAGCAAAACATGTTTTCCTTTTCTCGGGACCAAATAAACACCACTTATCGAAGATTGATTGAACATTTTAGATAATGGAAATGGCAACAGAATTTCATAGCCAACAATTAAATTTATCTTTTCTATGAAACAATAAATAAATATGGTTATAATCAGTCCATCGACATAATCAAAGAATGTATCTGGAAAATAGCATTCAATTCAACTCCCTCGACAGAGATTTTACCAACCTCTTATTCCTGCAAAGCCTTAAAACCAATTACTCATTCATCAAGACTTATAAACTTAATGACCCGACGCGACAGTTTTATATGCGCCTTAGGCAATCCAGTGTTCATGATATTTCCAGCTCAAAAATAATCTCTTTTTTACAGATTTTCAAAACAAATACGCCTAAGGTGGAGGTGAACAATTTCACTTTTGTAGCACAGGACCACTTCGGTCTTGATGTTAACTGAATTATCAAAAACAGACTTTTACAGCCAAATATAGCATTTTTCCGCATATGGTTTCTTTTTACAACGCATTAAAGACCTTTTGCTTTCAAAACCTTTTTTCACCAATTTTAACACTATCGAAAGAATCGAAAATTTATCTATCGAAAAAGCAAACCCCAGGAAATTATATCTATGTTTATTCTTCTATGCTGCATCTATAATTATGGACATGCGTCCTGTACAGATTTTGTAACATACTCGATGCTGGCAATCCAGTCTTCTGTCGTTGCAATCATCTGCATGGGACTGACAGCGATATAAATAATATGGTATCTGAATCATCAGAATTGAAATTAAAAACAACATCCCCTCCAGAAGGTAGTTGGCATACCTGGTATGTCATTTATATCCGGTATGGCCTTCACTGACTATAAAAATATATCGAAGCGGCCGTATGAAGACTCTCTTACTGTTTTCCCGACAATTAAGAGCACTATGATAATTGCATCGCCTGAAAAATTTACTTAATGCGTTATTAATGAATACCCTTATCGTAACACTCATATTCGGTATTAACGATTTTACTGAGTATCAATAACACAAGAAAATAAAATTAGAGCGAAGGCTTTTCAATCCGCCCTATGAATTCTTAAAAACAATTTTTAGAACATAAAGCCGGATAAAAAAATTAGCTTTTATCCCCGCCTGCCACTCAATTACAGCCAGTTCTTGCGCCTTAAAGTACAGCATACCGGTGCCCAAGGCCCGCGAGGATCATAAAAGATATCGCGCCAGGGATACGCCGAAACTCCAACTTCAGTTCTGGCCCATAACTCAAAGTTCATCCCGTATGCTTGAAGCAACCAGCGTTGGCGGCAGGAACACCACGCGATTACCACCGCAGCAAGATTTTGATGATGCGGTTTCTGCTCGATGTTGAATAAAACCCATCGCCGCCTGCATCAGGACTATAGTTCCACCTTCTGAACAGGGATTCGTTATGCGGCAGCAGGGGATTCCGATATCTCGCAGGCATTTCACGGCGCCCTGCCTCCAGTTGCCCCCCCGGTAAACGCGCTTTTACGCCACCAGGAAGTTGAGCGCGCGCTGCGGTATCCATTTCAGACACAGGCGTACTTATCCAGCAATATCTTCCAGTTCGGCCAGCTGGAGAGCGCCTCCATCGTACTCACTCGCCCTGTATGCCCCTTCCATAATCACCCCGGCTAAAACACTGCCTCCAGGTCGCTATAGATATTTTTCAATTTCATCTGCCAACTGTTCGATTTTGGTCGAACAGACCATCATGCAGTCCAGCGTTACCGCTTCTACCACGATCGGCACGGCACCAACGATACAGACGAAAAGCGGGCCATCACGCTCACGCTAGAGTACACAGACGACCATCACGCGATGTAAATGCCACAGTGGACCGTTACCGGCGTATCTTCCGTCACTTTCAAAGAAGGAAGAAGGATGTGGAATATGCAGGCCGTCGTCTGTCTCAAATATATATCTGCTCGTGCCTTCGATTGTTCTTCCAGTCCGGGCGTGTTGCCAGGCTCTGCCAAGTTCAGATTGTACGCGCAGTCGCTCGTCGTCGTTTCCGTTCGCGACCAAGATCAATCCAATACTGCATTACAATGGGTCGTTGCTGACTCTCTCGACTTCCAGCCGGCGTTCCAGGTCGTTTCCTATTTCCATTTGAAAATTGCGCTTCACGCATGACGCGACTCCCAAGCTAAAATATCGATCATCGGTGCGGCACATCAGTAATACAAATGGGTTTCAGTGACCATTAAACAGCCTGATCCAGCGCGACGGGAAAAAAGATGGCCGAACATATCCGCTAAGGCTATCAGCAAAAAGGGATAGCCTTAGGAGTTGATTCCTTGGATGACAGGGATAGTGAGCCAGTATCTACTGGCTGTGTCCAAGGCGAATGTCCTCTTAGAGTGATTTCGTGCGCGCCATGTTACGCCAGCAAATTTTGCCGTCAATCACGCCAACGAACACCACAGAACAATAGTCTTGAACTTCGCGCTTTTTGGTACTCGTCAGGTCGCTAACATGATAAACAAAAATCCAACATCCAGGACCTATTAATGGCCGCCATCGCGCTACCTCATCGCGTAAAGGCAATGCATCACCTTGAATCTCAAACGGATTTTTCTCACCCTCACCTTACCTTCCCTTGTTGCCTGTTGCGCCTGCCATGATTTTGCGCACTCTCAGACCTCCGACGCTGACCGTACAGGCGTCCTAATACCGTTAATCCTCAACAACAGAGCGCCCGTGGAAAATCGTACTGGGCAAAAAAGCCAATGTGCGAAGCCGTGCGGAACTTTACATTGCTCTGCTGGCGGACTATGAATAGTCAGGGTCAGGTGGCCAGATGGGCGATGAACGGCTGCGGCATCTATCGATGAAAGCTATTGCCCGCTCGGTTGCTACATCGAAAACGCCGTCAGCAGAACGGTGGTCGTTAAATCTCGCTTCAGGTGAAGGCGAATTTCTTTATCCGTCCTGCGGACTACCGTGTTTTATGTCGCGGAGATTAAAGTCGCATCGTTTCGTCTGGCATGCCTTTCAAACAAAACCAGTAACACGATGATTCAGTTTTGCGCGTGCCAGTCAGGGCCAATGTTGATGGAAAACAGTGTATATTAATCCGCGTATTCATCCCAACGTCGCCTCACATTTAAAATTTCGTAACGGTGTTGGGCATTAATAAACATCGGCGAATTGACCGTGTTTTATTGTTGAGCCAGCAGGCGACAAATTTTTTATGATTTTGCCTGTTATGCCAAAGCGAAACTGAACGTTGAGCAGCTGCTTTATCTTGATGGCACGATTTCACATATTATAATAAAGGCGGGGGCAATCCGTGGCACGCTATCCTTTTGTCACATGATTTCCGTCTAGCGAAAGGTTAAGCATTGTAACACTCGAGGAGGCAGACAAACTGGGGCTGGCTACACACCAGCTGGAAAATATCAGATAAATGAAGGGCAAAAAAAAAAAACGCTCGCAACGTTATTTTTTATAACGTGTCTGGGATCATCATCCGCTTATGCGATAACGCTTTGATTTTACAAACTGATTTTAGCCTGAAAGATGGTGCCGTCTCGCGCGATAACAGGGGTCGCTTCGGTGTTGCCATCATCTTAAAATATTTGATTTAACACCGAAATTCAAACCGTAATAACATCTGGGAAGGCGCTTACCGCCTGTATCAAGCCGCCAGTTTCTGGCCGCAAGGTTTGGTATTTGGTCAGTGTGGTCGATCGCGGGCGTAAGGCTGACCGTAAAAAAATTCGTAGTGCTGAAAACCAAAAACGGTCAATACTTCGTTTCACCGGATAACGGTACGCTCACTTTGGTGGCGGATTCGCTTGGTATTGAAGAGCCGTCGGCAAATCGATGAAAAAACAACACCGCCTGAAAAGGTTCCGAAAAGTCATATACCTCCCATGGTCGGCGATGTATACTGCCTAACAGGGCGCGTCTGGTTCCGGCGCGAATTTTCCTTGAGCAGGTGCGGGCCGAGCTTCCGGCAAAAAGTTGTCGAACTCCTTATCAGAAAGCGAAAGCGACAAAATGAAGTGAAAGGAATATCCGATTCTCGAATATTCAGTACGGTAACGTCTGGAGCCAAATATCAGCGACGAAGTTGCTGAATCAGGGCAGGAATCAAACTCCACGACAACGTTGTGTTAACCATTTCCGAAGGTTCCGAGAAAAAATACGAAAGGAAAATGCCGTATGTCGCCCAGCTCCGGCGATGTGCCGGAAGGCCAGCCGATGGTGTAATCTGAACAGCTTATTGGATGTTTCCGTGGCGCTGATATGGATAATTTCGCGCAGAACACATCAAGGTTTGCGTCTGGTGCTAACTGGAAATATTGATGTGAAGCAGTGGGCTAAGTAAGGTGCTGAATGCAGGTGCGGTGTGGCGGCACCCGCATCTTGCGACGAGTTGTACAATTACACCGTCTCCAGCCGGGCGTAGCGCACCAGCCATTTGATTCCTGGCCCTGGAATGCACCTGCAAACTGGCTTGTTCACCAGCTGCCTTCCATAATTGACGATGGTGCCTTCACACAAACTTAGCGGTGGCGTACACGCTGGCCGAGCTTGTGGCCGCTGTCGTTCTCGACCATACGGCGTACCCATCACGTGATGGTTGACGGGCGCTTACCGATGGCAGCAGGCGCACCTCTTCACACACTCTCCGGAACTCACCGATAAGAGGGGGAGATGGTACTCTTTGCCATACATCGACGGGCGAGTTTCGCGTAGTCGCGTCCAGTTTCTGGCATCGCACGGTTAACGCCAACGTAGGCCAGAAACGGCGTTCTTGCTTCCAGACGTCGCCTTCATCAGCGACATCTGGCTTGGAACATGCCCTCTTACACACTACGAACATAACACCTGCGGGAACTCCAGCCCTTTCGCCGAGTGTAGCGTCATAACTGCACAGGCTCCTGCCAGGTATCCGCTGCCTCGCCCAGCTTCCAGCGCCCGCATGGGGAGAGGAATGCCTGCAGCGGCAATAAATCTTCGTCTTTCTTCGTTGTAGCTGAACTGGCGCGTTGCCTGTCACCAGTTCCCTAAGTTTCGATACGCGTCTGACCTTTTTCGCCTTCTCCTCTCGTACATGGTGCGCAGGCCGGGAGTCCTTAATTATACCCGGTAGCTACTGTAATGCAGCGGCATATCGGCAGTTCCTGCGCTAGAGGTCGATCAGTTCCATAAACGCGCTGGTAAGGCGTGGCAGCACGTCGGCAGGCTTTTTCTGCAACAGTTACGACATGCCTGCCAAGAGTGTTAACTGGCGATACGCGCGATCGTCTGACGTACCACGTCGTCAGCGTCCGGTCACCCAATACCCGCGTTGGTGTATTCATCTACGCGCTGCAAAGGCCGGTCGTCGTAGCGGGTTGGCAATCAGCGCGAGAATACGAGAGCGCATCTTTGATTTCTGGCGTTCGAAGAAGCGCATCCCAGCGTAATACGGTACGGCTACTCGCCTGTAATGGGCCTCTTCGCAGTACACGCGACTGGGCGTTGCTGCGGTAGGAACTGGCGCACTCGGCAAGCGCCCCGCCGTTTGTCCTGCCAGGTTTTGATGCGGTTTAACCCACAAAACGCGCCTTCATCGAGTTCGTTAACAAGCACAATAAGAGGGAAATAGGCTCACCGCTACCGCGCCATCGGTCCCCAGTTTTTTTAGCCGACCCCGTTTTGTTTTCAATCAGAGCGTTAGCGGCGCTCAGAATATTGGGTAGAAGCGGCTAGATTTTGCTCCAGACGAATAGTTTTCGGCACCGGGGAAATCTTAAGGAAAACGCTGAATACATTTATTCTTCTCACCTGCGCCCCGCGCCAGCCGTAGATTGACTGAGTAGCTCACCGACGATCAATCACTTTGGCCGGTGTCGCCGCCAGAGGGGTCCACGCGTACTGAATGTTTGTTGGTTATCCTGGAATTACCGTACCCAACCAGGATATTGGTAAAACGTCGCGTAGTTGTTGAGGCATATGCGGCTTGTTAAGCCACAATCGTGAGCGCGCAGGCAGCAACTCGGCGAAGTCACAGACCCGCATGGGGTGGGGCGATCCGCACTCTTCTGATACGCTGATACAACCTTCTGCCAGTCTGCTCCCGGATTACCCCCGTAGTCTCTGATCTGCAATCGCGGACGCAGGCCTTCATCTTTCTGGCTGTTGGATGTACCACATTGCCTGGCGCGGCGGGGCCACTGCTTCTCTCGTCGAGGGTCATCGCTCTGATCAAACCTTAAGCAGGCGCAGCTGGTCTTCACTGTCCGAGGATCTGGATCCTCGGATGATTGGCGTCCATATGGGTGCGCACGCGCAGGCGGTGCGCCAGCCCGTGGAAGGTGCCTACCATGCCGCCTGGCTGGTGGCCCATCAGTTGCCCCGACTACGATGACGCATTTCCCGCGCGCTTGTGGTAAACTTCACCGCCAATAATGAGAGGAGAGCAGTTCCAACGCCTCATCACCAGGCGATACGAATGGCACCAGTACGCGCGTCTTCCACTGCCCGCGCCGCAGCCCAGAAGGTTGCTGCGTGCGCGCACCGCTTCGCGCTGTTTGTCATTTAAGGCTGTCGAGCAGGTAAGAAACGTCCATTGGCACCGCGCGTAAAAATAGGTTGGGCGGAGAAGCGAAACGCCCTCCGCAAAAAGCTGGGTATATTAAGATTTGCTTGATTATATAGCGAGTCAGAGTGCCAACCGGGAAATTTCCAGATGCGGCAAGTAATCGGCTATCCAGGTTTGCATGCAGATCGCATTTTCCGGTCTGATCCAACAAGCCTGCATTCGCGCTGGCGAATTGGCCACCAACCCACGTCAGTGGTTGAGTATCGCCCAACATGTAAGATCTCGCCGATCGGCAACGTTGAGTTTTTCCGCAGCCAAAAAGAGCATATTGCTGAAGGTTTTGAGCGCCCGTGCGGGCCAGCGCGCCGCACAAACTCAAAATAAATCCCCAAACCAAACGTTCCGGCTGTGCATTGCCGTTAGTGACGCACCACGGACATTTCTTCGCCAGCTGTTTTAAGGTGTCGTGAGTTTGCTGCGGGAGCTCGATCGGGCTGCGCCATTTGGCAAAGTTGAAATCATTGCTGCGGTGCGCTGCACTGGCTTTCTTCGGCACTCAGGCACGGCGTCGAGCATCCGCTCTGTTCAATCGACACGAAAAACGCCAGCGCGTCAACGTCGTGATAAATTGGGTTCCGCCTTCCCGTACCGCCTGGCGCAGGCGTTTGGCAGATTCTTCATTCTGGAAGCTAGCGCAGCGCCGGATGATAATTTTGCAGCAAAGGTAAGCGCCTCTTCGCTCGGTGGGCGCAAAATCACCGGACGGTTATCGTAAAGGGATCTCCAGGTCAAAGGTGAGCGCCCGAGAATGCGCCCCAAGGCCGGTAAAAACGCATTATTTCCCCGTTTGGCGCGTGATGCGCCGCATCGTACAACGAGGCAAGGTGTTGATAATCAAGATGAGTATAGATTTTGCGTGGTGGAGAGGTGGCATGACCCAGCAATCCTGCACACCACGAAGAATCGCCGCCGCCTCTCAGCATATGCCGTAGCGAACGAGTGACGTAATTATGCGGGTAACGTGATTTCAGCCCTTGTTTAATGCCCCATTCGCCCAAAAGCGGTTTCATCTGGCACATTTACGCCGCGGAGATACGCTTTGCCCAGTTTCGACAGAAAAAGCGCGTCGTCTTCGCTTACCAAAAACAGGTCGCGCAAATAAGCAGTGCTCAATCCAGCCACAGCGTTGCGACCATCGGAGGCGGCGCTTCTTTGCTTGGGCTTTCCCCAATCACCCACCTTCGCCGGACTCCAGGTCGAGTGTTTGATATCCAGCCCACCAGCTCGGAAGACGCAGACGCGCCGTACATCACTTCAGATTGGGCACGGTCGCGTCAGCGAGGATCGGTTTGATATCAATATCAGACAGCCGATTCATATCGTCGACGTCGATATTTTTCGGCAGATGACGCGGCGCTTTCGGTGCCGAACACCTTTCGCCGGGTTAGCTTTGAGTTCCGTTCTGGCTGACCAGCCAGTCAAAAAGCTAAGTAGCGCAGAAAGCCGTAACGCCGAGGCTTGCTGCTCCCAGCCCTTTACGCGCGACTGCGTTACAGCAAAAATTGCCGTACATCGCTTGCATGCGCATTGTTGCCAGCTTTGCAGGGCCGTTTTTTCGCTGGCAAATTGATGATTCGCCTCAAGCTGACGCTGGTAGTTAAGTAGGGTTATCGGGCTACAGCTGAACGCTCCAGCTCAATAAAACTGGTTTTAAAGGGTTTTTTTTAAGCCCGGGTTTTTCCCTTTTTACATCGGTGTGTAAATCGGTCAATACGCGTTCAAATCAACGCCTCCGAAGCCTCCGGCAACATCAGCCGCAATTTCTGAAGTAACTGCGTTCCCTGCCCGTTGTCGATAGTGACTGGCATCGCGAGTAACAGCACGACACCCAATCAGCCTCGCTTCCAGCATCGACAATCGCCACTCGGTCCACCGCTTTCGCTTCCGGTAGCACACCAGCAGCTCCGGTCCGTTAAGCGGCCCAAGATAGTGCTGCTTCCTGCCCCAAAACGCTGAATAGCGCAGCGGTTCGAAAGACTGACGGCTTAATGCCAGATGAAGTGCTTGGTTCGACGGGCCACACTAAGCGCCAAGCGAATCTGGAACAGGCGCAGACTCGCACCTGCCAGGCCGAGATCGCGCGCTTCCGCGGGAAGGGCATCAGCATATGGTCGAGACTGCTGGCGCGCGGTGATGACTCGCGCTGCAGGTAGAGTAAGCGATAAACAGGCCTTCGTTGGCCGATAGACTGTTTCCATCAACAAGCGCATGGTTTCTCTTCCGAACATGAATATGATTACGTGGCGGGCCATGTGCCCACTCGACAAACGAAACGGTGCCGCGTACCGGATGCGGCACACGTATCGCTTCTTAACTGCGCGGCGCAATTGCGATAAAAAACTCAGGATTTTTAATCAGCATAATCGACAACCGCCGGTCATCGAAGCGTCCGTGAGTGGTTTCCTGCAGTTCTTCCTGGTTGCTTCATAGATGAATAAATCCGTCGTAGCATGTACCGCGGGCCAGTCATATATAACGGGTGACCCGGACTTCCAGGCGATATCAAGACGACCGCCGGGAGTTCCACGCTATTCTTGCCAGCAAACTTGCTGAATCCCTACTGCAAACCGGCGCACACGCGCGCTGCCGCAGGCCTGGGTTTCTCCTGCGCACGCTCATAACGCGTAAACGAATATGCTCGCGCTTAACCACTTGCATAAAACCGATATTGGTCGCTCCGGAAAAACGCTCGTGGCTTTCCAGAACAGGACCAAGCGTTTCTACCGGCCCGCGGTATCGACATGCATCGACCTGAATCCGCAATGCGGATTTCCCATCGACCACCACGGTCCGCATAAGATTGTTGACTCGCGGCGCGCATAATATAGGTCTTTTTCCGCTTTGTTAGCGCGAAAACGGCAACGCGCAGAAGGTTCGAAGTTGGGTTCGCATTTTACGCGGAACGCAGATCATCATCGGTGACGGTCAGAACCATCCCGCCCGTTGGCGGTGCCTGACGCGGATCATCGCGCTTATGGGTCAGGTCTTTTCAGACGCAGACAAAACGGCAAAAGCAGCGCGCGCCGTTGCCGCACTGCGCCACTTCACTGCATCAGCATTGAACTGCAGATGTGAAAATCCAGTTTCAGGATCCTAACGGGCGGCTCAACACCAGCAACATGATCAACCTACCCCCAGGTGCCGATCAGCCAGCCGACGATCAGCTCCGTGAAAAAGACATTCCTGCGTTACCGAACAGCGTCCGACGACCCTAAAATCGTTGCCAAGGCCATGCCTTTTTCGAGAACTGCATCATTTACTCAATCACGCGGTACAGAAACTGACTTTTAGTAAATTCACTGGGATGGACGCATCGCCAGGTGGCGCGACTCGTTTTTATCCGCACCGTGTGGATTGCGTTTTGCGTCTCTAACGGTTTGGTCGCGGCGGTGCGTTTTATCTGCAGGCGGGAAATAGAGCGGACCTTTCAGACCGCAGCCGTCAGGCTGAAGAGAGTAAGGTAATACAGTGAGTGCCTTAAAACACGTTTTCTCATTATGGATGCCTGTAAAGTTCATCGCTTTCTGCTTTTTCTATCATCGCAGGAGAAGGCGTAAAAGCAAGCGTTAGCGACTCTTGTAGAAGTCCCTGAAAAAGTGAGGGAAAGCTGCGAGTATAACGTTACACGTGGCGATTTATGTTTTGCTGGTAGTTTCGTGATCGGCACCTCGTGCCAGGATGGTTTATGACTATCCCCGTCGAATGTGGTTTTGTTTGTTGTCTTGTTTCGTTGTTTTTATCATGCGCATGGGATGTCGGCTTGATGAGCCGGAACTAATATTTACCAGAAACAGGGAAAGGCGTGGTCGTACCCTGAGCCCTTATGAAAAGACAATCTTTCGCTATATAGAGATATTATTATATCCGGTGACGATGAATCATGCCGGAACGCAGCAGCAGACGGGCAAAACTTTGAAGCCTGACCCATACCGCTATACTGGCCGCATCACTTTAAACAGGATACAACAATGAACGACAGTGAATTCATCGGCCTGGCTGATCAACTTGGGCTGAACCATTGAAGAGCGTATCTGGACTGACTGGGATGGCGATAAGCGATATCGACTGCGAAATCAACGGCGGTGTGCTGACCATACTTTGAAAACGGGAGCAAAATCATTATGCAACCGCCAGGAACCGGCTGCACCAAGGTATGGGCTTGGCAACCAAACAGGGCGGCTAACGCATTCTTGATATGAAAGGCGGATGAGTGGATTTGCGATCGTAGCGGCGACCTTCTGGGATTTGCTGGAACGGCGGCAACCGCAGCAAGCGGCGTGAAAACAGTCAGTTTTTCCGCTAAGATTGCATCCGGATAAGCTCGCTTTCCGGCAGCGCTCATCACGAAAAATACTGCTGTACAAAGCGCGCGTGTCGTGATCCTGATTGGCAGGCGGCATGTTGCAATCGATTTGTGCGGAAGCGGAATCACCTGTTCACGACCATCAACCTTCCATCTGATAGAATGCGGCCAGGTTGAAGTTGATGAAGCTTGAGCGTAGGTAAACGCGTCGTGCGATGACAGTAGAAAGCGACTGACGTCACGCACCAGCTCCTCTTTGCTGGCCTTCGCAGTGGTGAATACACCTCAACCCGGTTGCTTTCGTCGAGAATGTAGATATTAAAGCGCATTTCTCGTCTTGCGTTTCTTCGAAGAAGAATGGATGATCCCTTCGCTGCAAGGCCATCCACCCACCGCCGGTAATTTGGACGTGAATTGGTTTAACCTGCACTGACAGGTCCGTGCAGTTTGTTATGCGAAATAGCGCATAAAATCGTGGCGTTTTCCAGTTTCTGTAACGATACATTCAGCCGTTCGAAGAACAAGCCCCAGGTTGACCGGAGACGGCCGCAGGCTTGAAGCGCCGTTTCCCTGCGGTGCTGGAAAGACGCAGTTCAATACACTCAGAAACCAGTTGCTGCACGGCGAGTACGGATTTAACCCGGCAGATGCTGGCTATAACAGAAGACTTCCACGCTATCTGGCGCGTGGGGTCCTGATCGCAATTTTGCGAGAATGGTTTTCAGGGATTCAATCATCGACTGCTCACCGTTGGAGTGCAGCGTACGCAACTTCGTTCCACGAGTTGCGATAAACAGCAGGTCAACGCTACCGCACAGGTCAATTTTCTGATCTCGCCAAAGCTGAAAGACGTCAGGCTTACGGAAATCAAAATGCACACCTGATTGCGGAACGCAGCTGTCGGGTCATATTCCAGGTTAACGATAATCGCCAGATGGCGAATCTCACAATGGGCTGCTAGAGCGCGTTTTGGCGTCGGGTGCAGGCAGGCGCAGCGGAAATGGTGCGAGCACGTCGGCGACCATCTCCTGCAACTTAGCAAAATCGACAATGCGCGTTGCTTTAATATACAAGCGGGTGCGCGAGGTCAGCGCGTAAAACCCATGCCCACGCACCATTTAATTTCAGGTAACGGTTATATTCCCAGCGCTGATGGCTGATGATCGACTCAATATTTGGCGCGCGTTATACAGATACCAACCTGAACGGTTAGCGCCGGCCCGGCGGCACATAAATAAAGGTCGATCGGTTTCCGAAGATTTTTCGGGCGAAATCTGCGGGTTTACCAGCGTCACTTTTACCTGGCAATTCGCTTCAACCGGCGGTACAGCTTACCGTGTCAGTACCCGATATCTGCGGACGTGGCCGAGACGCTAGGGGGGGGGAGGTTATTGAGACGCGCAAAGCGGATCAAAATTACGGGTAGCTCTGCATATTGCATCGAGCAGCTCGTTTGTGCGCCTCACGCACCTGATCAATCTTCCAGTTAGCGGCGGTTATCCGAGATTGCCAGACGCATCGTCCCATTCGCCACTCTTTCAATAACTGGGTTAGACTTCACGACGCACAGCCTACGCAGGCGGTTCGCGGCTGAGTTTTTCGCACACTTTTAAATAGAAGCAGCGGTACTAAATCCAGAACGGGGCTGAAATCTTCAATCGCCGTCAGGTATTCGTAACACGCTCTCAGCCATCATGCAGTATGGGATCGAGGCCAAACGATACAATCTCGCCATCGTGCAAACGCTGTTTGATATCTTTCAGCCAGCATCGTGGTTCGGGTATTCCCAGGATAGGCTTCCAGAGCAGTGTTTTCAGTAAACCCGCTTTGTACGGGGAATCGATACTCTTGTAGAGCTGCCAAGGCTGGCACCAAAGTACTCTTTCAGCAGAAAAGTGGAGCCTTAAGCCACCAAGATCCAGCCATTCATTAGGAGTAAGCACGCCTGCGCGTAAAGGCGCATCCACATAGTCGTCGTAATGCTCTTCTTCGTCGCACGGCAACATATTCCACAGAATAACGGCTTCCGGCGAGACGCACGGGGTACGATAAAATTCGTCAAGCAGGCAGTATATGCTGGGTGGAGCCACAAATCTTCGCCCCCAGGCTGTCCGCTTTTCATTATACGGAAGCGATTTTCCATCAATGCAGGAAGAAGCTGACTTCCACACCAGCGAGGCGGCCCAGCTTTCCAGCAGGCTGCATTTCGTTTGTAAGTACTGGCGGCTCTCGCTATCAGAGCCAGGATTGATGACAGACCCAGATATCCAGGTAGAGGAAAACTTTGCCTCGGACGAGGTGCTGCTCATGGTGATACACCAGTAATTGGAAGCTCCACCTTTCGGCGGATCCTGTACTGACATTCCAACGATACAGTTCAAGCTCGTTCAGGTAGTGGGTTGAGTTTCATCAGGCGTGTAAAAGGCAAAATGCCTTGGGAAGTTACCATCAAGGTAACCCGGATTAGCGGATGGTGATAGTACAACAATGTCGGCAGTAGACTGTAGACCCTGTTGGAATGCAGGCCCAATAGCAGCAAGCGCGCGATCACGCAATTGATTTATGGCATCGCAGTCTCTGTTTCAGAGTCTCAATATAGAGGTTAAAGACGTATCGGCCTGATTTGCTACCCGTCTGACTGTGATTCCGCCAACATCAACGGTACACGCGGAATTCGGGATATTTTCGTATGTCAACAGGTAACGTTACACTTTTCAGCGCCTGGTTTTTTAGTTTACGACGAAAAAATGGTCTAAGTGATCAATCATTAAACCCTTGCTGATTGACGCGTAAGAAGATGCGCTAACAATACAAGTGTAGCAACCGTTTATTTTCTCTGTAAATTCCTTATGTACGAACGGCGTGAAAACGCCTGTCAGGAAATCCACTGCCAGACCTCATTTACGGTTTGACGCAGCGCGTCTACGTTTACCACAAGAAAACACTGACTCGCTCTGGCAAGGATGTTACGATGGACCACGGATGATAATGAGTAACAAGCCTGTTAGACACAATGTTTTAAGAATTCCATACAGCAAAGCCACTTTGCCTCTGGCAGGCAACTTGTCAAGACCAAGTTGGATGGCGAGCATACGGGCCTGGTCCGTTGAAACTGTGTACCGATGGTGAGCGCGGGCGATGTGATTCCTTGATACGCCGCTGGCGAAAGTAGGCGGAAAAGGCTTATTTGTTAGACTGGAAGTCGCGCTCCTCGAAAATCGCGCCGAATATCGCCGTACATTCAATGAAAGATGTTGGCCGGTTGAATTCCCGAAGGTCTGGGGACTGGTACTATTTTGTGAGCGTGTGAAGATCTCAGCGATGCCTTTGTGTCCCAATAATATGAATTGGATGCGTTACCGCAGCAGTAATCGTCGGGACGTCCATTTACGTCGCGCAGTGCCAACTGGCTAACGCCGCCCGGATCTGATTATCCGCCCCTGCGAGGCAACGTCGGCACTCGCCTGAGTAAAACTTGGATAACGGCGAATACGATGCATCATTCTTGCGGTAGCCGGACTAAAACGTTTAGGTCAGGAGTCCCGCATTCGCGGCGCCGGCATTTGCCACATCGAGATTTCTCTTTCCGGCGGTAGGACAAGGTGCGGTGGGTATTGAATGCGCCTTGATGTTTCTCCGCACTCGCGAGCTGCTTGCCGCGCTGAATCAACGGCAAGAACTGCACTGCGCGTTACCGCAGAACGCGCCATATCCCGTCTCGAAGGCGGATGTCGGTGCCAATTGGTAGCTAGGCCGACTTTATTGATGGGCGAAATCTGGCTGCGTGGTTGGTCGGCGCGCCGGACGGTTCGCAGATTATTCGCGTGAACGCCGCGGCGGTGCGCCGCAGATGCCGAACTAAATGGGGGATTTCGCTGGCAGAAGAGCTATGATAACGGCGCGCGCGAGATGCCTCGCTGAAGTCTATAAGAGACGCTCCGGCATGAGTTATCCTGGTCAGAGCCGCCGTCTCCCGCTGGAGAAGAGTTTAAGTGGAGCGCGTCTGCGCACACTGGGGCAGGTGGCCTGGCATTTTCCATGATTGAGTTTTTCTCCGGGTCGACAATTACCAACAACTTCGCTGATCAACTGGCGGCGCCTGGGGACGAAGCGACTTGTTGTTTGCCCTCCTCGCAACCACGCGGTTGCTTTTGCCCAATCACAGCTGGCACTAGCCAAGATCGTAAATGGCCCCGATACCGTGATTATTTTCGCCATTGGGACGCAACCACCAGCACTGGCACTACATATCCGTAAGCGGAACGAAGATTCTCTACCCGCAGGATCGGGAATAATCAGCGAAGTCTTGCTACAATTACTTGAATTACAAAATATTGCGGGGCAAACGTGCGCTGATATTAACGTGGGCAATGGCGGTCGTGAGCTAATTGGGGATACCTGACGGCGCGCGGTGCTGAGGTCACTTTTTGTGAATGTTATCAACGATCGCAAATCCATTCGCATGGTGCAGGAAAGCGATGCGCTGGCAATCCCCGCGAGGTTTTTGACGACGGTCGTTGTTACCCACACACATAGCGGTGAAAATGTTGCAAGCAACTCTGGTCGCTTGCTCCCACATGGTATCCGTGAGACATCGGTTACTTACCCTGTGATAATGTGGTCGTCAGTGAGCGTTTGGCGAAACGTCGCCCGGGAACTGGGCTGGCAGACATTAAAGGTCGCCGATAACGCTGACAACGATGCGCTTTTACGGGCATTACAATAATCTCTCATAACAGGAAGCCATAATGACGGAACAAGAAAACCTGCCGCCGTGGTTGAAGAAGACCAGGGAGGCGTGGAATAACCCCGTCAACCTGTCGCAACAGAAAAAGAGTAAGAACAATACCGCATTGATTCTCAGCGCGGTGGCTTTATCGTATGCTCTGGCGGCGGGCGTCGGTTTGTATGGCTGGGGTAAACAACAGGCCGTCAATCAGACTGCCCGACCAGCGATGCCCTGGCTAATCAACTGACGGCTTGCAAAAAGCCAAGGAGAGCCAAAAAGCCTGAGACTGGAAGGCTTATAAGCAACAA
>ONZH01016963.1:0-24279 GCA_900303285.1 Rhinella marina | reverse complement strand
AGGCTGGGGCTGGCTGAAAGCTGTGGCCAGGTTACTACATAGCTTCTCCCGCAATTATACTAATTTCTCTTCCCTTTCCTGGGGAGGAAAACAATCCCCCATGTTGGATTGATACCACGGGTCCAGAAGCATCGCCAGCCAGTATTCTGCCTTATGTTTAGGATACGCCTGTCAGTGCATAAGCATGTTAGCATACAACTCGCCATCCTGCCCAGCGTGCCTGAGAGGCCACTTCTTTCCATCTCAGCCTCTCTCTGAGAAACTGCTGTGTCCCTGAAAGTCTCATCATCCTCATCCTCTACCTGTGTCTCCTCCTCCTCCTCCTCCTGGTCATCATCATCCTCATTAAAATCCTCCTCCTCTCCCCCCCTCCTCTAACTGAAGCTCCTCATCCTTATCCTCCTCCTGCTCCGCAAGGGAACTTTGGCGTTGGGCCAGGATTTCATTCCCCCATTTGCCCCCTGCGTGAGTGTCTTTTCCAGCACAAATATTAATGAAATTATGTTGTTCACACCGCAGCTGTCCCCGCTGACCAATTTGGTGGCTTCTTCTAAGGGCCTTAGAACAGTGCAGGCATCTCGGGCCAGCCTCCACTGCCGAAAATCAAAGCCGCACCTGCTCCCTGTGGTGGAAGATTCTGGCTGCTGCTGGACAAAATCATCTACTGCTCTACGCTGCTCTAGGAGTCGCTGCAACATATGAAGAGTGGAATTCCACTGGGTCGGCACGTCACCTATTAAGCGGTGTGGCGGAAGACCATTTTGACGCTGCAGTTCCACCAGAACGTGGCGAGATACATATGAATGGCTGAAATGAGTGCAAAGCTTCCGCGACTTTGCCAGCACTGTGCGCAGGCCAGTGAATGTTTTTAGAAATCTTTGCACCACTAGATTTAGGACATGTGCCATACAGGGAGCATGCGTAAATTGACCCAGATTCAGCGCTGCCACTATATTTGTCCCATTGTCACTCACTACCTTGCCCACTTCCAGCTGCCGTGGAGTCAGCCAGCGAGCTATTTGCTGCTTCATGTAATGCAGCAAGCGCTGGCCTATGTGGCTGCTACTGCCAAGACAAACTAAGTCTAACACTGCATGGCAGCGTTTCACCTGGCACATGTGGTATGAAGTAGTGGGGGTAACTCGCTGCCGTGATGCTCCAGCAGGCGGACTGCCCGTGGAGATGGAAGCAGATAGTTGTTGGGTGGTCTGCTGCAATCCTGGCTGGAAAGCACTTGGAGGTGCCAACAGCAATTGACCCGGTTGCTGGGGGGTTCCTGCCTCACTGCCACTAAATACATTCAGCCAGTGGGTAGTAAAGGACATGTATTGCCCCTGGCCGTAAGCACTGCTCCAGGTGTCCACCATGACGTGCACCGTGCTGTAGAGAGACAGCTGCAGGGAGCATCCAATATTGTCAGCCACGTGGGAGTAAAGGGTGGGGATAGCTTTGTTGGAGAAGTAATGCCAGCTAGGGACCTGCCAGCGTGGCTGAGCGCAAGCCATTAGCTCCCTAAAAGCTGGGCAGTCAACCAGTTGGTACGGCAGGGACAGCACAGCCAGCAACTTTGTCAGGTGACAATTCAGTCGGATTACTTGTGGCCTAAAACTGCTTCCTGGCCCCGCACTCGGCAATGGACGATGAGGTGGATGTACTAGTTGCACCCCGGGATGTAGGCTGAGCTATGGCCCTGGATGCGGCCTGCCTGACAGAAGGGACCCCGGGAGAAGTAACCAGCTCTTTAGTATTAATGGGCTGCTCTAAATTGCCGGCATGACGCCGCTTCAAATGGTTCCACAGAGCAGTGGTCCCAACATTTGTGGCTTTCCCACGGCTCAATTTCTGTTTACACAAATTACACGTGGCCATACTGCTATCCCCCGGCAGAGTGGTAAAATACTTCCACATACCCGACGTGCGCTCTCCACAGCTGGCCAAGCTTGTAGCTCTTGCACGCTTACACTCTGGTGCCGGCCCCACTATATTTGGGGTCTCGCTAGGTCCCAGGGAAGCACTAGCCCTGGGCCTAACTTGCCTCTGCCCTCTGTTGCTGCCACTACTACTACCACCCTTCTCCTCTGAGATCAAATCCTCCTCACCAGCCTGATCCGCTTCCCAGGTCCTCCGGTCTAACACATCAGATTCATCATCAGACTCCTCCACAACACATTTTTCGGAATGCAAATTAGGCTGTTCCCCACCAACCGACAATTCCGGGCAGTCCAAATTTTGACTGCCCTCTAAGAAATCCTCAGGGAGGCTGTCCTCTATAACCGCCGGATTATAACGTGGGCTTCGGTGGCTTTTTTTTTTTTAGAAATTGCAGAAGGGACACCACTAGGAGGGAACACTGAAGCTCAAGAGGTGGCAGAAAATGACAGGGTTTGCTTGAGTGGAATGGTGGAGCAAGACGAGTCTGGCCCCTGGCTACATATGGATACTGTATCAGCAGATCATCCGGCTGAGACTGAGATGAGCGTGCCATCCACTCCACTACCTCATCTACTTTCTCCTCCACTACAATTTTGCGCCTCGGTGGGTTAGCCTGGTGGAACAACGGCCAAGTATTGCGAATACTACAAGTTGAAGCTCCGGCTACAGGTCCTTTGGCACTGCTGCCCTGTGCTACCTTCTCCTTTTTTTTTAGAGCTCAAAGTCTGGCTAGAACTGGACCCCTTTTGCTTATCCATTCCAGACATTTTTCAATTAACTCTGTGGCCCTGCAGCTGGTATTTGTCCCTGTATCTCCCTGTCTCTCCCTATCTCTCCCTGTCTCTCTCTCCCTGCTTGATTAAATACTAGCCCTGAACTGGCCCTGCAATTGCCCTGCAGTATCCCTGATATGTGTAATATGGATTCCCAGAGCTATTACATCAAATTTTCACAAAACAGGTCTCAGAACTTCACACACAGTGCTTCTGCTCGTCTCAGCAGTTGCAGCAGAAGTGATGCGCCACTGGCGTACCGAGCCTAAGCAAATCAGAGCAAGCCCTGCCCACTAGGTCAGGTGACCGCTTTCTGCCCGGGCTTTTGCGCATGATAAACGAACTAACAGTAAAAGTTTGCTAATGAATTGAATTCGTACGTAACAGCGTATACAGTAACTTATACGTAGCAATAGCGTATAATTTATAGGACAAACTACATAGCAAATGCATACAAATCCGGATACACCCCTTTCGGGAGGAGCATGTGGAGCTGCTGAGGCGTGCTCCGCTTGTCCGTGTGCTCCTGGAATGTACCTCTATCCAACGGAGGCCCGACATATGGAAGCTACTAATCAAATGAAAGGGAGAAGTGGACTGACCTAGCTGCTGTGGCGGAGGATCGGAGGACGCGAGGGCGAGGGCGGCAGGCGCCGTGAATGGAAGCTGGGCTGAGGGAAGGTGCAGGCTGTCGAGGATCACGTGACCGGCCGGCCGGCCGGCCGGCGTGAAGGATCCGGGACTCGCGAGATATTGCCTGCCTGTGGTGGGGATTCGGAGCCTCGCGGGAGTCTTGTTGGTGGTGAGCCGTGTTCTGTGTTTGGAGCAGGGCAGCAGCCCCTGGAGGTCTGGAGACTCGTGGGGGCTCTATTGGCGTTGGATTGCGCCATCTGTGTAAAGGAGAGCGGCTGCTGCTGTATGTCTGGGATGCAAGCGTCTGGAAGCAGGTGGAGCTGCGTTGATAGGAATCCTGATCCAAAGCTTGGAATACAGTGCAGATCTGTTAGCTCTCATTGGAATCCCCTGAAGGTGGCTGCGGGAGTGGTGAGATTTGAAATATTAGTATGTAAAGTAATTATAACTCTGACGTAGCCCTAAATCATTCTAATCTGGGAAGGATATTGTTGCTTGGAGAGAAAGGGTTAAGGTTGAGTAACTGAATGACTTTTCATCCTGGATTAATCTATGTAAAATAATACTAACTGGGAAACGGGGCGCTTTGGAGACTAAGGGTTAAGACTGAGTACTTGAGTGATTTCTTACCCTGGACTAACCCTTGTAAAATAATACTAACTGGAAAACAGGGTGCCTTGGAGAGTAAGTGCAAGATTGAGTACTTGAGTATCTTTTTATCCTGGATTAATCCTTGTAAAAGAATACTAACTGGAAAACAGGGTGCCTTGGAGATTAAGGATTAAAACTGAGTACCTGAGTGACTTTTTACCCTGGACTAACCCTTGTAAAATAATACTAACTGGAAAACAGGGTGCTTTGGAGAGCAAGGGTTAAGACTGAATACCTGAGTGATTACTTATTTTGGATTAACCCTTGTAAAATAATACTAACTGGAAAACAGGGCGCCCTGGAGAGTAAGGGTTAAGACTGAGTATTTGAGTGACTTCTTATCCTGGACTAACCTCTTTAAAATAATACTAACTGGAAAACAAGGTGCCTTGGAGAGTAAGGGCAAGCCTGAGTACCCGAGTGAAAAATTAAATTTTTTTTTTTTCTTTTTTTTTTCCTTTTTTTCGCTTCTGGATGTAATTGGTTTAAAGATTGACCCTTGTAAAATAATTGATAATTGGGAAACAGGGGTCAATATGATAATGTGAAGACTTTAATTTTGTGGACTCTGTGGGTTTGATTAAGGGCTAACTGTCTATGTGTTAACAACTTGTAAATAATCTTAGAGTGAATTGAATAGAGAAGGTTAGGGCAGTTAGCCATTGGATTTAACTATTGCTTAGAAGAGCTCATTTAGTATCAACACCTACTAGTACCTGATTCCCGGTAGATTAGTTATCTGGGTTGAAACATGTCTCCTAAAACAAGGAGATCAGTATCTCCACCTAAAGACCCCAAAACTAATAAATTAGATAAATATCTTTCCTCTCCCAGAAATATGGGGAGTAAAAAAGATGTAAATAAAAATCAAGGAATTAAAGATCTGGAGCCTTTAATTGAAAATGAGCAGCTTAAAGGAGTGGGGCAAGATACCCCCCCTCCTTGGCTAGCAGATATTCTTTCAGCCATAACCAGTTGTAAAGATTCAGTAACTGAACTTGCCGGTAAAATAGACGGTATGGGAACAGAAATCGTTTTAATGAGAAATGATCTGACTAAAATACGAGAGAGGTGTGGGAAGATGGAAGGGAGGATTGATAAAACTGAAAAAGAGGTACTGGAACTTAAAAAAGAGGTTGCTATATTAAAATCGGATAACAAATGGCTGAAAGAAAAAGTTATAGATTTGGAGGACAGGTCTCGGAGATGCAATCTGAGATTTGTGGGCTTTCCAGAAGGGGTAGAAGGAAAGAACCCTAAACAAATGATCCAGGAATGGATCAAGGAAACGGTGGGAGAAGAAAATCTGTCCCCACAGTTTTCCATTGAAAGAGCTCATCGGATGCCCTTGAAACCGCTACCAGCGGGAAGTAGACCGCGTACATTAATAGTAAAGGTTTTAAGTTTCAATGATAAAGATCTCATAATAAGAAAAATGAGGGAGAAGGGAGAAGTCAAGTTTAATAATGAGAAGATCTTTGTTTATCCCGATTATGCTGCGGAAACGCAGAAGAAGAGATTCTCCTTTCTAGAGGCTAAAAAAAGGTTAAAGAAAAATAATATTAGTTTTTCTCTGTTATATCCTGCAAAACTCAGAGTAATAAAGGATAACCGAGTAGTGTTTTTTCAGTCCCCGGAAGAGGCCTTTGTTTGGATGGACGCTGAAGGGATATTGGATTAAATGTAAAAGTGATAGGGAGCGCGCGGACAAGTAATGTAGGGAGTAGGGACTCGTGAAAATTAAGAAAACGGGTCAAACAGAGGGAGAGAGGGTGGGAAGCTCTGATGGAGTATATACAGTGTTTAGATTTATAGGATGTCTGCAAAATGTATATTTTTTTTTTTTTTTTTTTATATGTCTGGAAAAGGTTTTAGATTGATAGTCTGGAATGTTAGGGGATTAGGAGATAAATTAAAGCGAATTGCAATTTTTGACACTTTGAAGCACTATTTTCCTGCAATTATTTGTTTTACTGAGTCACATTTAATAAAAGATACAGTAGGGATAATCCAAAAAAGGTTTTGGTCATATCAGTATCATTCATTTTTTTCCTCGCATTCAAGGGGAGTAAGTGTAATGATACATGATAACATTAAATGGGAGTTAATAGGCAAAAAATTAGACACTGAGGGTTGTTTTGTATTCCTTCACTGTAGAATTAATAATATTAGATGTGTGTTAGTATTTATGTATGTTCCTCCACCATTTACCCCTGAAATTCTTAGAAGAGTATATAAATATTATGCACAAATAGAGGAATGTTTATTCTTGGTGGTAGGGGATTTAAATGGGGTTTTTGATGATAATTTAGATAGATATCGACCTACTGGGGTTAGTAAGATCGTAAGAAATACTGTCCTGAAAAAGATAAGTCTAGAGCTGGGACTAATTGATATTTGGAGGGAAAGGAATCCTGAGGCTAGAGTCTATTCTTGCTACAACAAAACAGCAAATTCTTTCTCAAGAATTGATTTGGTGTTGTGTAACAGGAATTATTTGGGTATTATAGGTAAAATTAAATATTTAACTAGAAATCTGTCAGACCATTCTCCAGTCTTGGTAGAAGTGGGGGTTGACACTTTTACAAGGACAGTGAATTGGAAGCTTAACCCGTATTGGATTAAGATTTGCGATGATCAGACTGCTATTAAAAAAGAGTTGGAAGACTTATTACGGATTAACTGGAACTCTGCCAAAGATAATGTGGTATGGGATATGTTAAAAGCCTATTTGAGAGGAGTATATATGAAAAAGATAAAAAAGAAAAAGAGAGAATTCTACAGTAAAGAAACAGAGTTAAGAAGTAAAGTTGAGATAACAGAAGCAGATTTTCTATACAATAGCACTCAAGAAAATGAGATTAAATGGGTAGACGCACAGGTAGGTTATAATAAATACCTTACGGGAAAGGCAAAGAGTAAAGCAATATTTAAAGGAAGGGAAAGATTCCTAGAGGATGGGACTCCTAATAGATTTCTAATGAAGCTGACTGAAAATCAAAAAGAAAATAGTAAGATTATGGCAGTAAGAAAGCCCTCAGGTAAGATTGAGATAAGAGAGGAACAAATTAAAGAAGAATTTATAAAATTTTACTCACAATTATACAGGTCGGAGTCTACTAAGAAGGCCTCAGAGATTGGAGGGTATTTGAAGGATCTTAAAAATGTTCCAAAATTATCAGAAGAAGAGAGAGTAAAATTAGATGCCCCTATCACTATTCAGGAATTAAGACTGGCATTGAAACAAACAAGGGGTAATTCATCCCCAGGCATGGATGGGTTGCCATATGAAGTGTATAGAACATATCATGGTATTCTATTGCCAGCCTTAATTAGAATAATAAATTCTTCATGTAGTGAGGGTCAAATGCCAGATTCAATGAAGGAGGCAAGGATAGCTTTAATTTTAAAAGAGAGGAAGGATCCTTTGGAGGTTCAGTCGTACCGTCCTATATCCCTTATTAACACGGACGCAAAACTCTTTTCAAAAATATTAGCAAATAGGCTTATTAAGTATATTCCGAGGTTAATACATAAAGATCAAAACAGTTTTGTTCCAGATAGATCAACAAGGCTTAGTATTCAGAGAGTTTTGGGAAACATTCAACTTGGAGTGGGGGAGGGGTCCCACTCCATCCTGTCACTGGATGCGGAGAAAGCCTTTGACAGGGTGGAGTGGGAGTACCTCTGGGGAGTAATGAAACTGTTCGGGATAGGAAGAAAATTTATTGAAATGATAAAGACCCTATATAGGGGAGCAAAGGCGTCCGTGTTGATAGGGGATTCACCCTCTAATACCTTTCCTCTGGGTAGAGGGACGAGGCAGTGTTGTCCTCTCTCCCCTCTCCTTTTTGCATTAGTAATAGAACCCCTGGCTATTAAAATCAGAGCAGATAAGAGGATTGCTGGGTTTGGAGGAGGGGGGAGTGAGGACAAGATTACCATGTATGCAGATGATGTTTTGTTATTCTTGGAGGACCCAGAAAAAGGGATCAAGCCTTTAATGGAAATTATTGAGGAATTTGGCAGTGTTTCAGGATACTCGGTAAACTGGGGGAAATCTGTTCTCCTCCCATTGGGAAATAGATCAATTGGGAATTATGGTAATATTAAAACACTGGAAAGAAAGGATAATTTCAAATATTTAGGAATAAATATCTCTGCTGATATAGTAGATTTTCACAAAATTAATACCCTCCAAATCCTTAGAGAAATAGAACAGAAAGTAAGGATCTGGTCAGGATTACCGATTTCAAGAGCTGACAGGATATGCCTGGCTAAAACAGTTATTCAGCCTAAGATTTTGTATGTATTTGCATCCTCTCCATTTTGGCCGGATGAAAGTACATTTAAAAAGATTAAAGCATTATTAAATGAGCTAATCTGGGGCCGCAGACGTGTCCGGATAAAACTAGATAATGTATGTCTCCCTAGGGAGAAAGGTGGATTAGCGGTCCCAGATTTTAGAACTTATTTTTTAGCTTCCCAATTAAATATACTGATGCATTGGGGGGAGGACCCCTATTGGAAACACATTATTAAAAGAGGGAATGAATTTTTCCAGGATATCTGGGAGTTACTTGAAATTGGGGGACTTGATGACCTAGAAGTGGGAAAGTTAATAAGTGTTAAGGCTATGATTAAGACATGGAAGGAGGTAAAGATACTAACCGGTCAGAATAATATTTTTTCATTTGCCCCAATTTGGAACAACAATAAATTCCCTGAGATAAAGAAAATTCCAATATTAAGGACGTTAAAAGGAAAAGGGATTAGAAAAGTTAGTGATGTCCTTAAAGGAAATCAGGTGATAGGATGGGAGGAGATAAAGAAAAGGTTTGAGATTCCAGAAAGATATAAATATGAATATATTCAACTTAGACATGCTATAAAAAATGAGAAACAAATAGAGTATATAGACCCCAAAGGATTGGTAACTAAAATTCAAACTAAAGAAATAAGAAAGAATGGTCTTGCAAAGATTTATAAAGAGTTGATGGAGGAGCAAGTAAAAAAGAGGCCATTTAGGAATATTAGAAAATGGAATGAAGAGATAGGGGATATATCTCAAGACCAATGGAATCGAATATATATGAATATTAGACACGTATCAAGGAGTAATAGATTCAGATTAATTCAACATAGCTGGATCCATAGGATTTACTACACCCCAAGGCAATTAAATAAATGGGGACTGAGAAACTCCTCTGATTGCCTTAGGTGTAGACAGATGAATGTGGACTTTCTACACTTAATTTGGCAATGTCCCAAAGTGGAAAGTTTTTGGAGAGAAGTTTGTGAGGAAATATCTAAAATGGTACAATATGATGTAAATTGGGATCTGAAACTAATGCTCCTTGGAGAGGATTCGGGAGTTAGAGCTCCAAAAAAGATCAAAAGGACAATACTCCAATTGTTGTTTCTAGCTAGATATCTTATAACTAAAAACTGGATGAGTGAAAAAACTCCTACGTTAAAGGTCTGGAAAGAAAGTGTAAAGTATTATTTAGAATAATTGTGTATTTATTATTATATCTCCATCAGAGCGAGGGAGGGATGGGAGGGGGGATGGGAGGGAATTATATGATGATCATAAATGTATGTTATTTTAATTATTTGTAAGATGGAATTAAAAATAAAAGATTTAAAAGTAAAAAAAAAAAAAAAAAATGCATACAAATCCGAAGCGAATCACCTAATATTCGGATTCGCTTCGCAGCTGAAAATTTCCAAGATTCGATACGAATCAACGAATCGACGAATTGATTCACTCATCTCTAATACAGACATATGACAAAACCCCAGAGAAACTAGAGCAGTTCATCCTTTCAAATGAGTATTTAAGGAGAACAAACCCCTTTAACTTAAAGAGGTTGTCCAATGCTGACATGCTTCCCTTCACAGGTCTGGCAGGTGTGGATGGTATTTAAAAAATGTCAGTGTTGGACAACCCCTTAAAGGCCTGCCCTGAGGAAAAACAACTGCATCACAAGACTGTATTTGTATAGCAAGTAACAATGATAAACAAGATAGGAAGATAAACCGTATAGAGTAGTATCAGCCTGCTGTGCCTTCTTAGGCTTGGATCACATTACATCAAACGGATAACAAAAACTTGATGTGAACCCACCCTTATTTGTGTACTTTTCTAGTAGTTTAACCCATAGAAACGCGCTGCAGGAAGTGAGTTGCCACCCAGCGCCGTACTACTACGGCGCAGCGGACACCCGGTCCCCAGGCGCAATCGCCGGGGAACCGGGGTATAATGGCTGCACTGCCCGGCAGGCAGCCATGTTGGCTAAGGACATGGGGAGGTATTTCCGTCTCCCTGAAGCTCCCGTGGCTGCGATTGGCCGGTTTCCACAGACCGGCCCATCGCAGCTCCAGGAAGTAATCGGAGCTAAGCTGCAGGGGGAGCCGGGGGGGGGGGTCATCTCAAGGTGACAGTTGCTGAACTAGTCAGCACCTGTCCTTCCAGAGGTCAGGCAGGGGACTCCTGTGTTTTGGGTCCCCTGCCAGCGCTGCCATTGGGTGGAGCAACGCTCCAGCCAATGGCAGCTCTACAGCTGCACAGGAAGAGGCAGATCCTTCCTGCATGCAGCCATTCTGGCTGGTGACTGCATGCAGAGAGGTACTGTCCTTTTCTGTGCTGCTGTTGGCTTGCTGGGACTTGTGGTGCACCACCACTGTGACCTGCGTTTTTGCTGTTAAAAAGAAGAAGAAAAGAGGAAGAAAAGAAGAAGAAAAGAAGAAAAAGCAGTTACAGATCCCTAACCCACCCTCCGTCCCTGTCCCCTCCCGTTTATATAAAATATATATAGAGCTTCATCTCTCTCTCTCTATATCTATATATATATATAGATAAAGGAAAAAAGCGGCACCGCAGTAAATGAAGTAAAAATGGAGTGCCAGCGGCTGTGGAGGCGATCCAACTTCCAAATTAAATAAATAAAAAATAATTCCACGGCACTTCCCAAATATAATCAAAAGTAATGCTGTTTCAAACAGCATTACTTTTGATTATATTTGGGAAGTGCCGTGGAATTATTTTTTATTTATATATATATATATATATATATATATATATATATATATATATATATAGCTATAGATATGTTAATTTTTAGCTAGTGTTCACTTTTTTACACTGTAGTGACTTTTTCTACTACAGTTTTTGCACGCACACACGTTCTGTGTGCGTGCGTGCTGCATTAGCACATTTTTTGGAGTGATAAAAGAAATCCACTTAGTGACAGTTATATAAATATATATATATATATATTTCAGTTAGTGTCAGTGTATGTTTTTGCACGAACGCACTGTATCTGCGTACGTGCAGTTTGCAGAGGACTGTAGTGAGTTTTTTTCACTACAGTTTCTGCACACACACACGATCTGTGTGCGTGCGTGCTGTATCAGCAGCATCTGCACTTTTTTTTTTTTACTTGTGTGAAAAAAAAACGTAGTTAGATAGATAGATAAATTTCAATTAGTGTCCGTTTAGGGTTTTGTACAAACACACACTATCTGCGTACGTGCAGTTTGCAGAGGACTGAAGTGAATTTTTTCACTACAGTTTCTGTACGCACACACGATCTGTGTGCGTGCGCGCTGTATCAGCAGCATCTGCAAATTTTTTTATTTTTATTTTTTACATATCTTGTGTGAAAAAAAAACCCTAGTTAGATAGATAGATAAATTTCAGTTAGGCTACATTCACACGTCCGTTTAAAACATCCGCAATCTATCCGCATCCGTTTTTGCGGATCCATTCATTTCAATGGGTCCTGATAATCTGCGGACATTGCATCGTATGTTGTCCGCAGTCGTTAATCTGTTCCGTTCCGTTTTGTGGATCCGCAAACAGAAATCCTCCTGTCCTACTCTTCTCCCGAATTGCGGTCCGTAGCACAATGAAAGTCTATGGATCCGCAAAAAATGCGGAAGACATGCGGAAAGGCATCCGCATGTCATCCGTATTTGCGGATTCCGTTCCAGGAGGGGTGAAAAAAAAAGATGTTATTCATCCTTCCGTTTTTTGCGGATCCGCAAAAAACGGATGACATATGGATACATCCTTTCCGTTTTTTACGGAAAAACGGAACGGATGTCCTGGAAAAACGGAGCTTTTTGCGGAACACATGTGAATGTAGCCTTAGTGTCAGTTTAGGGTTTTGTACGAACGCACACTATCTGCGTACGTGCAGTTTGCAGAGGACTGTAGTGAATTTTTTCACTACAGTTTTTGCATGCACACACGATCTGTGTGCGTGCGTGCGTGCTGTATCAGCAGCATCTGCAAATGTTTGTTTTGTTTTTTTTTACATATCTTGTGTGAAAAAAAACCTGTAGTTAGATAAATTTCAGTTAGTGTTAGTTTAGGGTTTTGCTGGAACGCATCATCTGCGTACGTGCATTTTGCAACCACTGAGCACCGATCAGTAGTGTCCATTATTGATCGCGTCTGCTCATTTTGCACTGCACATTTTTTTGTGCAGTAAATCATTTTTTTCTGCAGTAAATACTTTTTTTTTTTACAGAAAAGACTTTTTTTTATTCCCTCCCTTTTTTTTTAAATTCTATTTCAAAACTATAAAAAAAAACCTTCACGTGTGAAAACACAACACACACCCCTCACACTAAATAAAGTTTTACACGTATCACACCCCAATAAGCTAAGAATGTCCCAATCATCCCAACGTGTGTACTTAGCAGAAGAGGCATACGCCATCCTTGCCTCTGATATCAAGTCGGCCACTGAAGGAGAAGAGGATGCCACTCTCCTCTACTCCTCTACCCCCTCATCATCATTCGCTGATGAGGGACCCTCTAGGAGGCGCCCCAGAACGAAAGCTGAGGCAGCACCCCAGTGTGAGCCCATATGGACCCCATCCCCTGAGAATTATCAGCCCCAAATTCCAGAGTTTGTGGGAGACTCTGGAATTCAAATTGACTGCACGGGCTTCACAGAAATAGATTTTTTCAAAATCTTTTTCAGTGACGATTTAGTAAATTTTATCGTGGCCCAAACAAATTTGTACGCCCAGCAGTTCATTACCCAGAACCCCACGTCGCCATACGCAAGACCCCTTGGTTGGACCCCAGTAACAGCAGCAGAAATGAAAATCTTCTGGGGGCTTGTGCTGCACATGGGGCTTCTTAAAAAAACAGAAATGAGACAGTATTGGAGTGCGGAAGATTGTGTCTGGCCCCCCCACCCCCATGCCAAATACTCAACTTAACCTATTGCCTCCTAACATCATTACATATAGCAATACAAAACATGAAGCACTACGATCCGGCTGGACACAAACCACAGCATGCAGCAGTTTGTGTCCCGCTGATTCTCAGCATTTTTGCCTGAATGTGGCCGGATCTCTGCCTGACCCCATTATAATCAATAAGGCCGGTGGGCATTCTGCATCCAGCAGTGCCGGATCCAGTGAATTCCAGCAGGCTGTTCTCTGCTAGAACAGCCTGCCAGAATCAGTAACACAGATATGAAGGTAGCCTAATACAGCGCCTCATACCTCTTACATCCAGTGACGTCTTCTTAGATGTTGATGTTCTCTTTCCTCATCTTCTCCTTTCAGACCAGACCACCATGATGATTTCTTTCAGCCATCTCTTCTCTCTGCGGAGTATCACAGACAGACATCTTAGTTTCCTACTTTTCCATCATCATCTCACCTTCTGAACACATCATTCTGCCACCTCTAATACAGTGCCCGCCGTGCCCCCCAATACTATACTGCCGAAACAGTCCCCCTGAAAATACTAGCACCACACAGATAGCGCCCCCTTCAATAATTATTGGCACAGAGTGTCCTAAAATAACTGCACCCAGAAAACTGTGTCCCTGACACTAATATGTAAACATAGTGTCCTCCAAAAATAATGATACAACAAATGCCCTGTTGTGTGGCAGTAAAAAATACCTCCTCTTAGCGCACCCAGTGGAGGCAATGTCCCTATAGTGCCCTAATAATGTGTGCCAATGCCCCTATTGTGTGCCCAAAAAATCCTCTTAGTGCTCCCAGTTAATGTCCCCATAGATCCCTATACTCCTATATAGTGCCCCAAGTAGATGCCCCCATAGTGCTCCTCCCCGTCCCATGGTGCCTGACATAATGTACCAGTATAAAATGCTCCTATAATGCTCCTCTCCCCCCTCCCCCATAGTGCCCCCATAAGGTGTGCAAGTATAAAATGCTCCTATATAATGCCCCCAGTAGTGCTCCTCTCCCCTACTTCTCCATAGTGCCCCTATGTGACAGTATATAATGCCAATATATAGGTCCCCCAGTAGATGCCCCCATAGTGCTCCCCCATCTGTGCCAGTATATAATGCCCCCTTGTAGATGCCCCCATAGTGCTCCTTTCCCCCATGTGTGCCATTAAAATGCTTCCTAATAGATGCCTCCATAGTGCTCCCCCCCATGTGTGCCAGTATAATGCCCCCATAGTGCGCCTTTCCCCCCCATGTGTGCCAGTATAATGCCCCCTGGTCTCCATACTGGGCAACAGTGTGGTGTTAATAAAAAAAAATAAACACTTATACTTACCTCCATGAGCCTGTCAGCTATGTGTAACATCCCAGAGTAGTGTTACAACTCTGCGTAACCAGCTCCTATCCGTGTGCTACTCTGGAATTGTAATTCTATGCATTAATGTCATCACCAGCATTAATATGTATTATATTCAATGTTATGCAACTGTTTCCCATGTAATGTACCTGGCGTACCAGCAGGTGTCAGTAAATACTATGGCAGATTCAGATGCAGTTTTACCAGAATGGTACGGTCCTTAGTCCATTCTGGCCCCCTCTGCTGGAGAGAAGTTAAGTTCTTCCAACTTCCTGCAGTGAGGAGGAAATGACAGTTTAGTTAGGGAGTTGCCCCCTGTACCCTGATTAGGGAGGACATGTGCAGGACAGTGGAGCACCTTCAGCTCTGCTGTAACCCTAAAGACAGATTAATATAGCCTGCAATAAGGCACAACAATACTCTAAAGGGAAGCCAGACTTAAGAAGTAACCTCAGCTTAGAACAGGAATCCTGAAACCTGAATTTCCAAGCATCTGCCAAGTATAAGCAATAAGCTGCACTTGCTGGACACCAAGCTGAAGGATGAACCTAGTTATCTGCATTCAAACATAAGTTAATAAAACTATGTTGGACCATTCATACAAGTCTGCGCATCATTCCCACCTGACGACCCTCAATTACTACTACTAGTAAATTTATTGCAGCCAGAGCCACCGCCTGGGACCTGTTCGTCTTACAAGGTAGGAACACTGTGACAATTCCACTAAAGACTTGAGTGGCCTAAATACCCCTTGGCACTCCTACCACTGGGACATAAAGGAAGATCTCCTTAGAAGGCCCTGGAGGGGGAAAGGGTCGCCCCCGTAGCAACCACGGCACCCTGGGCACTGCAATATTGGTGTCATGAAACAGGATCTAATTTTTGTGCTTAGGAAGCCCCCTCTATCTATAAAACCCCTACAAGAGACTTTATTGCATGTACTTACTATTGGAAAGTGTGAGTCTATATTAGTTGCTGCACTGTGGCAAAGAAGGGGTTAATCAGCCATCTTGGATGTGGGCATCAGCTCTGGAGAAGGAAGACATCCACCAAGTAGAGGGGAGGACCCCAAACAGCCCGCCTCCACAGAGGAACCAATCTTCCAGCAGGAGGAACAGAAGTACAGAGTACAAGTTCCCAGGAGGACAAAGAATTCAACTGCAACCCATACAGGAAGTGAATTGGTGGCCATCTTGGAAAAGGGAAAATGCTGCTTTTTCTTCCCTGGATCCTAAGAAGCGATGTCCAGAGGTCTGAGTGAGTACCACTGGGAAAATAATCTTGCTAAAGACTGTTATGGGCTATAATCTGCTTGCTAGAGCATCATACTCTACAAAATTGAGAAGTTGCAGCGACTCTTAAAGGAGCCACGCACCAATTTTGTTACTGTTACCCATAGCAACGTGTAATCAAATTGCATTCTAACTGGCACTGAACCCTCTAGTCTGATACAAGGTAGCAAAAGCCATGTCTGACAGCGAAGATAGCACCCACTTGGACTGTGGTGATACACCAGCAGCTTCTGCAGCCACATGCATCATGCCTCTGACTATGCTATATTACTTTGGAGCACCTTGGCTCCCACGTTATTCAGGAGAACCCCATTCACTCAGGGAATTCTTGATAAAATGTTAGCTACCTTTAAGCTATATCCAGTATCTCAGGACCAGAAAGTCGAGATCCTGATTGGCCAGTTACAGGGAGCTGCACTCCGGGAGGTCAAGTCCTGGCCTTGGCCAGAGCGAAAAACAGCTGAACAGATCCTAGACAGGCTCAGTACCACCTTTGAAACTAGGACCGCCTCTGAGCTAAAGATGCGTTTCTTTGGAAAGCGACAGCAGTCAAAGGAGACTTTGAGAGACTTTGCCCTGTCCCTACAAGAAGCTCTGTGTGCAGTTATCCACATAGACCCCCATGAAGCTGAGGGACAAGATCAAACCCTCAGAGAACAGTTTATTGAAGGTGTCTTAGACGAATCCCTCAAACGTCAGCTGAAGATGCTGTCAGCTCAACACCCAGATACCCCGTTCTTAGATTTTAAGGAGCTTGCTATTGGCATTTTGGGAGAAGGTCAGCAGTCTGAACCTCCTGAAGTCAAGAAGAAATCGCCTGTCATGCGACCTACTGTCTATGGCCAAATAGCTGAACATGGGTCCCAGGCACCTGTCCCAGATGCTGTCGCGGCCCTGACTGCTCAAGTCTCCCTCCTAGCTGAGAATATGGAGAGAATGAGGAAGTAGCTGGAGCAATTGGAACATCAGCCCAAGACTGAGAAGGGGAATTCCACTTCACAAGGTCATCTTACACGTGGTTCCCGGGAAGAGCGACGTCGGCTGACCGGTAGAGTGTCAAATACTGGATATCGTAGCTCCAGAAAATGCATATGCCAGCATTGTCAGAAGCCTGGACACACTGAAAGGGAGTGTTGGAAGTTAAAAAGAGTATCCCCTGAGGCCAAGGACCGCCCCTCAGGAGGAAGAATACTAGGTCCCAACGATCCAGCCTTTATGCCTAAGTATGTGAGCACTTGTCCTGTGATTGAAGTTGGCATTAATGGAGTGAAGTTTTCTGCTTTAATTGATACCGGATCTCAAGTAACTACCATCCGGCAAGTAGTATTCAAAAAATGCCAGAACGGAGCCCAGCTGACACAACCTCCAGAATCCTGGCTCCACATCATAGCCACTAATGGCCAAACAGTACCTATCTTAGGTTATTGGGAACCTACCTTACAGATTGAAGGTACCAAACTCCCACATCAAGGGGTAGTCGTGATTCAGGTTCCAGAAGATGACAATTACCCTGTTGCCCTGGGGATGAATGTACTTGGCAACTTCTACATGGAAGTGCTGGAAGCTCTGAAGAAAGCTCTAGTAACTGCACCCTCTGTAACGCAACATGCCATAAACCAGACCATCCAGGTGCTAGCTGCCCAACAAAAATTTGGCAACCGCCAGGGTGAAATATGCCGTGTTCGCATCAAGGATGATCAACCTATCAAACTCCGACCTGGAGCAGAGACTCTGATATGGTGCAAGGCCTGCATCGGTGTCCGAGGTCAGGATTACCCAGCCCTCGTGGAACCCTTGCATCTACGAGATCATCCTCTAGTCCTAGCCGCTAGGAGCTTGGTCACTGTGTCAAATGGGAATGTACCCATACGCTTGGTCAATCTAAGTGACGAAATCATAGAATTAAAAAAGTTCTATCCAGTGGCAAGTCTATATCACGTCCGTCTACAAGACATCCTGGATCCCCCTACGGCTGCTGCACAACAATCGCTTCAAACAGCGGAGGCAGCCAAAGATCCGCTTGAGAAGCCCTGGTGGACCGAACTACATATTGGAGATGCCACAACCTCTTCTGAACAGATCAAAGGTGTACTGGACTTAGTCAAAGAAAACCACCAAGTCTTCAGTAAACACCCCCTGGATTATGGTCAAACCAGCCTCATAAAGCACAGTATTCCAACCGGCACTCATCCTCCAATCAAAGAGAGATACAGGCCAGTGCCTCCTGCCATGTACCAGCAGGTAAAGAAGATGGTTCAGGATATGAAGACGGCTAACGTCATCCAAGATAGTCACAGCCCCTGGGCTGCCCCTTTGGTCCTTGTAAAAAAGAAAGACGGAACCATTCGTTTCTGTGTGGACTACCGCAAGATCAACAACATTACGCACAAGGATGCGTACCTACTGCCATGAATTGAGGAGTCTTTAGCAGCCCTGGGATCTGCTGCTTATTTTTCAACCCTGGATCTAACCAGTGGATACTGGCAAGTTCCCATGGCGCCAGAAGATAAAGAAAAAACAGCTTTCACTACCCCAATGGGTCTGTTCGAGTTCAACTACATGCCATTTGGATTGTGCAACGCCCCTGGAACATTTCAGAGACTCATGGAGAGATGTCTTGGACACAAAAACTTTGAGACTGTATTGCTGTACTTGGATGATGTGATTGTCTACTCCAAGACCTATGAAGAACATTTACAGCACTTGGCAGAGGTGTTCCAGACTCTGGCCAATTATGGATTGAAAGTAAAGCCTTCAAAATGCCACTTACTGAAGCCCCAAGTGAAATATCTGGGACATGTCGTGAGTGCGAAGGGTGTGAAACCAGACCCCTACAAGATAGCTGCAGTACAAAGCTGGCCATCTCCTAAGACAGTCAAAGAAGTCAAGAGCTTTCTTGTATTTGCAAGTTACTACCGGAGATTTATCCCTCACTTCGCTCAAATTGCGGAGCCTATCCAGGAGCTTTTGAAGGGTCATCCTAAAGGCTCTCAGAATGCTAAGATACCGGTAGAGTGGAATGAAGAGAGAGAAGCCGCTTTCCAACTGTTAAAAGAAAAACTCACAGAGCCACCAGTTCTGGGCTACCCTGACTATAGCCTGCTATTCTGCCTCTATACTGACGCAAGTAAGAAAGGTTTAGGAGCTGTACTATCTCGGACACAAGCCAGAACTGAAAGAGTCATTGCCTATGCCAGTAGGTCTTTACGAGAACCAGAGCGGAATGACCAGAATTATAGCTCTTTCAAGTTGGAATTCTTAGCCTTGGTATGGGCTGTAACCGAGAAATTTAAGGATTATCTGGTAGCCACTCCTTTCACTGTCTACACCGATAATAATCCACTGGCTCACTTAAACACTGCACGTCTAGGAGCTCTAGAACAAAGATGGGCCTCTAGATTGGCAAACTTCAACTTCACCATCAAGTATCGGACTGGCAAAGCTAATGATAATGCTGACGCCTTATCCAGACTACCTGCTCAAAAAGAACTAGTTTGCAAAAATGAGCAATGGGAAGATGTGGAAATGCCCATATTCTACTCCCGATTTGCCAGGCAGGAAGCCCTGCACACTGGACACAAAGCCTCCAAAGCCACTAATTCTCCAAAGACCGGTGATTCCTCACCTCCAGTTGAGAAAGAGCTCTGGCTCAAACTACAAGCCAAGAGTAGAGTCATCGGAGAACTGTTGGATTACTTTTCCAGTGGGTGCATACCGGAGAGAATCCGGCAGCGGAGAGCTGATCCGGAGCTAGTTCGCCTCTGGCGACAACGGAAACTGCTCTTCCTACAAAGAGATCTGCTCCTCAGGAGAACACTTGATCCAGTCACCTGTGAGCGCCTCCATCAGATAGTAGTGCCTCGAAGAGATGCTAAGATGGTAATGGACATGTACCATAATAGGTCTGGTCATTTTGGAACCCAAAAGACAGAAGCCACCATCAGACGGCGTTTCTACTGGACTGGCATGAGAAGTGACATTGAAGCCTGGTGTCGGGATTGTCCCACCTGTGCTGTAGCCTGAGGAGAAAGACATGACCAGCGAGCACCCCTTCATCCAATAGTGAGTAGGAGTCCTCTGGAAATTGTGGCTATCGACCACGTGAAACTGGAACCCAGCAGATCCGGATATACCTACGCAATGACAATCATCGACCACTACACCAAGTTCGTTGTGGCCGTACCTATAAAGGACTTAACTGCTAAAACTACAGCAGCTGCCATGTGGAAAAGCTTCATTCTACCTTATGGGTCTCCAGACAAAATACTCACTGAGTATTTTGTAAAGATCCGTGAACTTTGTGCCTTTTACAACTGCAAAAAGCTAAGGACCACTGCGTATCACCCGCAAGGAAATGGTCTATGCGAAAAGATGAACCAGACATTAATCAATATGCTCAAGGCTGTGCCACCTCACAAGAGGACAGAGTGGCCGTTACTTCTACCTGAACTAGTGTACCTGTACAATAACACAATTCATTGATCCACCGGGTACACCCCATACTATCTCATGTTTGGAAGACAGGGTCGTTTACCTGCCGACCACGCTCTCGATGTCCCCGTGCCGGACTCTGAACCACTCCTTCCTCAATCTGAGTGGGTAAAAGAGCATCAGAGACGTCTAGAAGATGCCAGAGAAATAGTGGAATCCAAAATAGAGAAGGCTCAGCAGAAACAAAAACAGGATTTTGATCTACATGCTCATGCTGAACCTTTACAACCAGGAGACCAGGTCTGGCTCAAAAACAATCACCCAGTAAGAAAGCTGGATAGTCGCTGGGAACGCGAGCCATATACAGTAGTTGCTGTCCCCTCATTGGAGGTCTATGAAATCCAGAGACAGAGTAAAGGTATTCAGCGAGTACATCGCAACAGACTCAAGAAATGCCTCCAGGAACCTGTTCAGGAGCAACCAGAAGTGGATGAGTCACCTGAGCTACCTTTATCTCTAGAAACCGAGCCAGAAACAGAATGGCCTTCCATGCTTGACCCCCTTCAGTGGTTTCTTTAACCTCAAATCCATATCCTAATGCCAGTTTCGGAGACCACTGCACCTACAGAGCCAAGGCTGGTTACTGATCCTTCCTCACAAGTTCCGGACTCTACCTCCGTCCCCGGAGACTCTGAACTGCCTCTGCGGAGATCCCAACGGAACACTAGAGGTCAGCTGCCTGTTCGTTATAGGGACTTTCAGCTACAGCAGCGACCAAGAAGAAGACTCCCAGCCATTCCTATAGGAGACCTCAGATTATGAGGAATACAACCTGTTTGAGTTGTCTTCTGCCTCATTTGGATTACAAATGACTTTTTCTTCAATTGTTCCAGTTTTGCAACGTTACAAGACAGCACCCAAAGAATAGACTCAAAAGTATACCTGAGCTCTTTGTGATTTCTACTGTTACATTTTTGCACTAATGTTTTATATTTCAGCAGCATTCATAATTGTTTTGCCCATTTTATGGACTCTTTTTGAATACAACAATGTGACCTCATATGCACTTTTTGAATGGACTTGGAATTTTATATTGTTAGCCAGATAGTTAGCACCTTGCTTTATTGCTCATATGGACTGCCTCTGAGGACTCCAAAGTATTTCTGGTCCCACTTTACCTTGTGTAGGCGTTTATGGTATTTGCATATGCCCTTAACCTTTTTCTCTCCACAGAATTGGGAAAGGGAAGGAGTCAGTATGTTCTGTGCTTTGGTTCATGTGCTGTCGCTACACAGGGAGGACCAAGTGGTAGAGTCACAAGCAGATCTAATAACGTAAAGGGTAACCCCGCTGCTAAAAACATGAGTTAAGAGGGATTAACCCTCATGGAACAATGGAAGGTGGGCCGTTTCCTCCTCCTAGTTCAAAATGTCCTAAGATATGGTGCACCTGTCTTAGGGAAATAAGTTTAGCTACCTATGCAGTCATCAAGGTGACAAAGCATAAAGCATTATAAGGCCTTGGTGCTTGGAAGGGATTACAGAATGAAGCCACCCTTCTATTTGCAGGCTTTCATTGCAAAATGGTGGGATTACAGAGTAAAGACACCCCCATGCTTCCTTTGGTATTCGTGGCCAGAATACTCAAAAGAAAGCCAGGAATGATCGCTTGGTGCAGAATCACAGGGAAACTGTGATTGGACACCCTACTCACAAGAGCAGGAACCTATTGGTAGCTTTATGTCAGTCTTCCAGATACATAATGCAGCACTTTAATTTCCCTTGGGTACCCTACGAGCACCTCCTAAGCACAAGCCAAGGATGGCTTGACTTTAAGTAAGGGGGAATGTAACACCCCAGAGTAGTGTTACAACTCTGCGTAACCAGCTCCTATCTGTGTGCTACTCTGGAATTGTAATTCTGTGCATTAATGTTATGCAACTGTTTCCCATGTAATGTACCTGGTGTACCAGCAGGTGTCAGTAAATACTATGGCAGATTCAGATGCAGTTTTACCAGAATGGTACGGTCCTTAGTCCATTCTGGCCCCCTCTGCTGGAGAGAAGTTAAGGTCTTCCAACTTCCTGCAGTGAGGAGGAAATGACAGTTTAGTCAGGGAGTTTCCCCCTGTACCCTGATTAGGGAGGACATGTGCAGGACAGTGGAGCACCTTCAGCTCTGCTGTAACCCTAAAGACAGATTAATATAGCCTGCAATAAGGCACAACAATACTCTAAAGGGAAGCCAGACTTAAGAAGTAACCTCAGCTTAGAACAGGAATCCTGAAACCTGAATTTCCAAGCATCTGCCAAGTATAAGCAATAAGCTGCACTTGCTGGACACCAAGCTGAAGGATGAACCTAGTTATCTGCATTCAAAGATAAGTTAATAAAACTACGTTGGACCATTCATACAAGTATGTGCATCATTCCCATCTGACGACCCTCAATTACTACTACTAGTAAATTTATTGCAGCCGGAGCCACCGCCTGGGGCCTGTTCGTCTTATAAGGTAGGAACACCGTGACAATCCCACTAAAGACTTGAGTGGCCTAAATACCCCTTGGCACCCCTACCACTGGGACATAAAGGAAGATCTCCTTAGAGGGACACTTCCACAATGGAAGCGCTCATTTCCTATTGCTGCCGGACCTCCCACGGGCCCCCCTGCCGCAACGGGCCCCTGTGCAGCCGAACCAGCTGCACAAGCGTATGTCCGCCCCTGGGTTCCGGGTTTATGAAGGCAAAGATTCACGGATTGAACCCCCAGAATTCCCCCTTGGCCTAGGAGTTAGTGGGAAACTAGTGTGGGATTTGCTGCACCCACTGCTGGATAAGGGTTACCACCTCTATGTGGATAACTATTATGCCAGCTTACCCCTATTCATGTCCCTAAGTGCCAGGCGTACTGTGGCTTGCGGCACAGTACGCAAAAATCAGAGAGGCCTCCCTAGAACCCTGGTAGGGCAACCACTGAGAAAGAGTGAAAGTAGGGCTCTCCTCCATGAAAGCATGATGGTGGTTATGTACAAGGACAAGAGGGACGTCCTTATACTGACCAGCATTCACCCCAACACCAGCTCCCCTGCCGCAGTATGTGGTACCACTACCACTGTCCTCAAACCGGACTGCATCCTGGCCTACAACAGGCACATGGGAGGCGTTGATCTTTCAGATCAAGTTCTGAAGCCCTACAGTGCCACACGAAAAACAAAAGTGTGGTACAAAAAACTAGCCATACACATTGTACAGACGGCAATTTACAATGTGTATGTGCTATATAAATCTGCAGGACACGTAGGAACTTTCCTTTACTTTCAAGAAGTAGTGATTAAGGACCAAATTTTTCCCAACCAAGCAGAAGAGGGTCCCAGTACTTCTGCTAGTTACTGTGCCCGAGTTGTACCAGGACAACATTTCCCTGGTGAAGTTCCCCAGACAGCGAGGAAGGGAAGGACCCAAAAACGATGCAGGGTATGTTCTAAAAGGGGGATTAGGAAGGACACTATATACCACTGCGAAACCTGCCCTGAAAAACCTGGCCTGTGTATCAAGGATTGTTTCAGAATCTACCACTCATCCATGGATTAGTTTCAGCCTTGATGTACTCTGTAATTTTTTCACTTTATACCTCAGATATATTCCGAATAGCTTACATATTCACTTTTCACCAAACACTACATATTCATTTCTGTGAGACACCAGTTTGCTAAAAAGTACCCTTTCTACCACTTAAAATGTTCATACAGGGGTGCTCTTTCCAAAATGGGGTCACTTCTTGGGGTTTTTAATTTCTGGGGACCTCAGTAAATTTGTAAATGACAAATGGAACGTAAAATCCATTTCTGTCCATTCAGGCCTGCAAAATGCACATTTTGCAGCTTGCTTGCTGTGCGCCAAAACAGCGATCTATAAGCACATATGGGGTGTTGCTATAATGGGGAGAAAGTGGGGAACACGTACTGGAGTTCATTTTTTCCTT